>JBBBVM010000371.1:0-19245 GCA_037355625.1 Petunia x hybrida
ATAGATACCCATTCTCAATTCGATTCCAACATGATCTACACTCGTCATCCATACATTTAATACTACGACACCGCAAAGACATCCAATACTAGGACACAAAGTTCAGAGTCTGGTTGACCCAAAGCAAAACAGTAGTACAACAAAAAACCAACAAGGGAAAATTGCAACTCCCAAACCACAAAAACACCTTTGCACAAACTGATTCATCAATTTGGCTCCATGACCTTCGAAAGCACAAAACATGAAGACACCTCGTCACAACCTAAGACAAATACAATTTTGGACAATCTCCAAATCCGGCAAAATCCAAATATCAAACCTCAATCTAAGTATGCAAATATCTACATACTCATAGTCATCAACACACCCAATCGTCACACTAAAGGACGAGTGCAGATTTCTAGCCAATACATTTGGTGTTCAGTACCATACAACCACCTTTTCTCGGTGATATGTAATGAACAATTAACTGGGGCAGAATTTTTGAGGATCCCCTCAAAAATTCCAAAAAGACGCAAACCGACACTGGGGCAGAAATTTTTGAGATCCCCTCAAAAATTTCAAGAAAGTCCTCACAATAGCAACACAATAGCCTCCTTAGTGCATTGCATGATTTAACAAAAGCATTCTATTTGTCGCACATTGCTTTACTTTTTGCTTGCAGGATATGCAACCCGACCTAACAATGATAAGCATTCGGTTTTTCTTTGCTATACTTTACTTTTGTTTGTATGGTATACAGCCTGAAGGGTGGACAGCCCGATGAAGAAACAACATGACAAGGGGACAATTATACGATATATAGCAGCAGAATGCAACACAACAAATACGCAAGATGACTTCCCCCGATAACTCACAAATTTTTCTTTGATCGTAGGTTCACACAGGTACCGAGTATACCTAACAACTCCTGCAAAGCAACATCATTTTCGACAAGCATAGAATCCATGTCGGTGGATATACAAGGTCCGATTCTGGGGACAAGACATCTTTTGAAGATCATAGAATCCATGTCAGTGGATATATAGGGTCCGCGTCTGTGGACATGACATCAATTTGACAAGTGTAGAATCCATGTCGGTGGATATATAGGGTCTGCATCGGTGGACATGACAAGCATAGGATCCATGTCGGTGGATATATAGGGTCCGTAGCGGTGGACATGACATCAATTTGAGAAGTATAGAATCCATGTCGGTGGATATATAGGGTCTGCATCGGTGGACATGACAAGCATAGGATCCATGTCGGTGGATGTATAGGGTCTGCATCGGTGGACATGACAAGTGTAGAATCCATGTCGGTGGATATATAGGGTCTGCATCGGTGGACATGACAAGCATAGGATCCATGTCGGTGGATATACAAGGTCCGATTCTGTGGACAAGACATCAATCCGAGAAGCATAGGATCCATGTCAGTGGATATATAGGGTCCGCGTCTGTGGACATGACATCAACATGACAAGCATAGGATCCATGTCGTTGGATATATAGGGTCCGCATCTGTGGACACGACATAAATTTGGGAAGCATAGGATCCATGTCGGTGGATATATAGGGTCCACATCTGTGGATATGACATTAATTTGAGGAAGCATATTTGGTCTGCATCGGTGGACACATTCAACAATGAAAATGATCTAGGGTCCGCGTTTATGGACATGACAACAATGAAATAAGCATATAACCCATGTCAATGGACATATATAAATTTTGCATATATGGATAATTAAGCAATTGAAGGATCCGCATCGGTGGACATGATATCATTTGAAGGAGCATAGAATCTGCGTCGGCAGATATATAAGGTTCGCACTGGTGAACATGACAACAATTTGCAATAGAGCAAGGTCCGCCTCGGTAGGCATAGCATTGGAAAGACATTTGGATTGAGACATCAATCAAACAAGTACAAGACAAAACAACCACCCGGCTCAACAGGGAAGTTTACTTTATCTTTATCTTTACATCTATTGCATTTATCATGATTTTGTTGCAGGGTACTCCCTGATTTCTCGACAAGCCCCTGTGCCATACTCTCACACATGCTCCCAAAATCACTACCAATTATGCAACCGCAAAACCTCAAAAACATACAAAGCAAAGCCTAACCAAAGATGATGCCTTTTGCTACACCCTCAAGCTACCTATCTTGCCAAGCACTCAAAGCTACAGTTCCATACTCGCACCAGTGATCCACCTGATCGTTCCTCGCCAATTAGGCACCCGCTCCGGGTTCCTTCCTAATCGTGCCTATCTATTTGAATCGTGCATATTTATCGTGCTTTACTCCTCAATATCCCTCAGTTTACTCAAGACAATGTTGAGCCCAAGATGACTCCTCTATCGAGTTATAGTGAAAATGTGCCCATGTAAACCCCTCTTTATGGGTGTGTCGTGCACCACATCTTCATAACTAGGACGCTTACAAGCCTATTTCACCACACTCGGTCTATCGATGTTATCTCGACTTCGATAATGCCTTTGTCCTACCTGCAAAATACTTATTATGTCAAATTCTGACATATGCCCAAAAGCCGATCATTTCATGCCCTCACAAGTAATCTGCCTAGTCCTCCATTGCAAATTAGGATGCCATTTCGCATTTCCTTCAAACCAATGCCCACTTCGCCTACTCAAGCCTATCTGCGGCAATCGTGTGTGTTTTCGTGCTTAATCGTGCCCATCCATTTGAGTCGTGCGCATTCATAAAACTCGTCCCTCAAATTCTTCCCAGCTCAGTCAAGGCAGTATTGGAGGCGAGCTTACTCAGTTATCGAGATGAAGTGGAAACTATGTACATATAAACTCCCCTTTATGGGTGTGTAGCGCGCCACATCTTCATAACTAGGATGATTATAAGCCTTTTTTCCCACGCTCGACCTGCTGATGTTATCTTATCCTCGATAGTGCCCTTACTTTATTCATAATTCACTCCGCCGAAAAGGCTAAGCATACCGAATCTAAACTTCACATACTTGGATAAGTTTAGTCTTTACATCAAAAATCATGCGTCATAAACATCTCACGCAGGCAACATGCTATTCCAGAACTACACACGGCCTGATTCTCGTAAAACCCGAGATATGTAGGCAACTCAGAGACCGGGGTTCGGCCGAAAATACCCCAAAACTCTCATTTTCTTTTTTCACCACTTTGTCTGTCTGTCGTGACAAAATTGGCTACTCCGTCAACTATCTTTGCCCGAAGATTCTTTCATCATCCCAGGCAAAGAGGGGCAGCTGTTGACACCCAATTTTGTCCCTCCTTTTCGTATAATTGGCCATAATTTAACTTAAAGGTGCAGTTTAACTGTTTGAGCAAATTCGCATTAGAAGACATGCATTTACGTGCGTTATCCTTATTTATGCATTATATATTTTTAATTGTGATTATATTATGTAACTTGCATCATTTGGGTTATTTGTGAAACTGTGACTATTTGTGTAATTTACTGCAAAAATAAAGTTTTATAATTATTTGTGAATATTTATATATATTTAACTTAAGTTGACCCCAATTGTTTGATATGTGCATTTTTTTTTTCTCTTCTATATATAATTTATTTATATCTTATTTTAATTTTTTACCCCGCACCTTTAATTAAATATCCAGTCCAATTTTCCGTTCCATATTTATTAAATCTCCCTTTTTAGACATTGTATTTTAAAATAAATAATCCTTTGAACCTAGACATAGAGTAGTCCAAATGTATTCCATATATTTTGAAATTATGTATTTATTTTGAGTAAAATTCTAAAATCACTTTGGATTTTTCCTATCTCGTCCTTCTCCCCAAAATTAGCAGCAGATTGTATCAATTCCCAAATCACCTCCCATATCATCTCCAAGTTCAAAATACAATCCCTTATATCTCTCCCCTATTCTGTGCAAATCAGAACCTTCCAATCTCCCCCAACGTCTTTTTTTTTTCTGCCTACATATACAGTAGCAAGATCAATCTACACACACAGGGAAGAAGATCCACATACACACACCTACATTTTATACCCCTCACTCCTCTGTCTCTCCTCATCATCGACTTACAAATCACACATACACACTAGACACATACACAACCAAACCCACACAAAATCAAAAAGAAAGGAAAATCGAGGAACGGGGAAACCAAACAAACCAGTGAAACAGGGGAGATCGGGAGCGTGGGGGAAAATCAGTAGCAATAACGCCATGGTTCACCGGTGGAAATGCCGGATTTTGGTCTGAAATCCAACCATAAGCAGTCGCTCCTCCTCCATTCCCCATTTATTCCGTTGGTCGTCTTCTCCGTCGAAGTGGAATACCCAGTTCTTTATTTCTGCTTTTACTATAAATATTTTGACTGTGCTGTCACACCAGAAATCTCAGCGGTGGTTGCTGCTTCTTTGTGCAGTCGACGGGACTTCCGATGGTTTCCTGGATTGGCGATTGTCCATTGCTCCGTTGAAGCTTTCTGCGTTCTTTGTTATTACATTTCAAGTGCTGCTTTCTAGTTTTTGTTAAAGGCTATGTAAAGCCTATGCTTGCCTTGATGATGATGCTGCCTAACTTTGTTTTCGTATTGCAGTGCCACTTCGTGGGATATACTAATAGTTTTTCTTTGTTGCTTATTTCCAAAGCTATTGGCTTATAATTGTTCGATGCCTAACACTGCAGGACTTATGAAATTTGTACTTTACTGGTTTGTTTGACACCAAACAGTACCACGTGATGCTATGAAAGGCAATGAAAAATATATTTATATATATTGAGGCCTCGGACTGATTTGAACACGATACCACACAAATGCCCCTACGATTTTTGCCCCTACGAAAAACAAATAGGCTATGACGATGCATATCACTTTGCAAAGTAAGCGATAGTGGAGTGGTGGGATTGAAGGCGCTCGGCATGGCAACACGACCGGCTCCGTGTTTGCAGCCGCACCGGCATCCTTAACCTATGCTTGACGCAATACATATTCTGAGCCTACACTTTCAAAAATCCTCTTCCCCTTTATTTTAAAACTATTATTATTATTATACTTAAATTATTAGTATTATCATTATTTTCATTATTATTATTATCCACTAATATTATTATTATCATTATTGTTGTATTTCTACTATTATCAATATTATTATTTACTAACTCTTTTCTTCGTATTTTTGCGAGGTGAAATTGGATGAAATACGACGAATTATTTTGGAGGAGGACCCTTTTGTTGACTTCGTTATTATTTGCTAGTATTTATTATTATTACCAATTATCATACTAATTCATATTTTACAATTTTTTATGAGGTACATCGAGTTGGAATTACGAAAAGACGAGAATTTCATAAAAAATTCATTTTCTCCTTCATTTTATTATTCATTATTATTGCATCATTATTATTATCATTATTGTTTGCTGACTTAACTTTGTTTGTCTTTTGCGAGGTGCAATTCTTTAAGGAAAAACCAATTAGTGAATTTGAATATTTTATTTATTATTATATCCATGATTATTCGCCTATTCTTAGTTAGTTATTTATTATTTCATAATTCTTAGAATCTCAATTTTAAGTCCGGCCGGTAACCACATTTGGTGGGGCTCGAGAGGTGCCTAATCCCTTCCCCTCGAGTTAACCTGAACCTCTTACCTAGAAATTCTGGTTTGTAGATTAAGTTTCAAAATTAATTATAAAATTGGCTAGAAATAAAATAGGTGCCCTAATACGCCTAGTTAAAAAATATGTTAGGTGGCGACTCCAAGTCTTTACCCGCGAGTCCTAATAAGTCGAGCCAATTTCGAACCCTCAAGGGGTTCAGGGAAAAATGGGCGTCGACATGCATCCCTCTTTTTGCCAAAATAATGTTCTCCAGACTTCTTAGTAACAACATTTCACTATAACGACCTAATACTCGTCAGAATCGATATATTTTATCTCTTTATAACGTCATTCTAGCTATAGCGACAGGCGGGGCAGTAAATCTGTAAATGGTGCAGGGCGTGTCTTATTAAGCGGGACTATGGCAGCATGCGGAGGTAGATCTTGAAAAAATACTCGAATTGAAAAAAAAGAATCGCACGAAATGGATAACGAGCGTAAAGTTATGACGGTTTAAAGGATCAGCGGGCGCACGAAATGGATAAGAGAAGTTAGAGCGCAAAGAATGACGGATGCGGTCATACCAGCACTAACGCACCAGATCCCATCAGAACTCCGAAGTCAAGCGTGCTTGGGCGAGAGCAGTACTGGAATGGGTGACCCTCCGGGAAGTCCTCGTGTTGCATCCTCTTTTTGCCAAAATAACGTCAGCTAGACCTCTTAGTAATAGCATTTCACTATAACGTCAGCCAGACCTCTTAGTAACAGCATTTCACTATAACGTCCTAATACTCGTCAGAATCGATATATTTTACCTCTTTATAACGTCATTCTAGCTGCAGCGACAGGCGGGGCCGTAAATCCGTGAATGGTACGGAGGTAGATCTTGAAAAAATACTCGAATTGCTAAAAAGAATCGCACGAAACGGATAAACGAGCGTAAAGTTATGACGGTTTAAAAGATCAGAGGGTGCACGGAATGGATAAAAGAAGTTAGAGCGCAAAGAATGACGGATGCGATCATACCAGCACTAACACACCGGTTTCCCATCAGAACTCCGAAGTTAAGTGCGCTTGGGCGAGAGTAGTACTGGAACGGGTGACCCTCCGGGAAGTCCTCCTGTTGCATCCCTCTTTTTGCCAAAATAACGTTAGCAAGACCTCTTAGTAACAGCATTTCACTATAATGTCCTAATACTTGTCAGAATAGATATATTTTACCCCTTTAAAACGTCATTCTAGCTACAACGACAGGCGCGTCCTAGTACTTGTCAGAATCGATATATTTAAATTCTTTATAACGTCATTCTAGCTACAACGACAGGCGGGGCCGTAAATCCGTGAATGGTGCAATGCATGTCTTATTAAGCGGGACTACGGCAGCATGCGGAGGCAGATCTTGAAAAAATACTCGAATTGCTAAAAAGAATCGCACGAAACGGATAAACAAGCGCAAAGTTATGACGGTTTAAAAGATCAGCGGGCGTACAGAATGGATAAGAGAAGTTAGAGCGCAAAGAATGACGGATGCGATCATACCAGCGCTAACGCACCGGTTCCCATCAGAACTATGAAGTTAAGCGCGCTCGGGCGAGAGTAGTACTGGAATGGGTGACCCTCCGGGAAGTCCTCGTCTTGCATCCCTCTTTTTGCCAAAATAATGTCAGCCAGACTTCTTAGTAACAGCATTTCACTATAACGTCCTAATACTCGTCAGAATCGATATATTTTACCTTTTTATAACGTCATTCTAGCTACAGTGACAGGCGGGGCCGTAAATCCATGAATGGTGCACGGCATGTCTTATTAAGTGGGACTACGGCAGCATGCGGAGGTAGATCTTGAAAAAATACTCAAATTGAAAAAAAGAATCGCACGAAACGGATAAACGAGCGTAAAGTTATGACGGTTTAAAAGATCAGCGGGCGCACGGAATGGATAAGAGAAATTAGAGCGCAAAGCATGAGTGATGCGATCATACCAGCACTAACGCACCGGATCTCATCAGAACACCGAAGCCAAGCGTGCTTGGGCGTGAGTAGTACTGGAATGGGTGACCCTCCGGGAAGTACTCGTGTTGCATCCCTCTTTTTGCCAAAATAACGTCAGCCAGACCTCTTAGTAACAGCATTTCACTATATCGTCCTAATACTCATCAGAATCGATATATTTTACCTCTTTATAACATCATTCTAGCTACAGCGAGAGGCGGGGCCATAAATCCGTGAATGGTACGGAGGTAGATCTTGAAAAAATACTCGAATTGCTAAAAAGAATCGCATGAAACGGATAAACGTGCGTAAAGTTATGACGGTTTAAAAGATCAGCGGGCGCACGGAATGTATTAGAGAAGTTAGAGCGCAAAGAATGACGGATGCGATCATACCAGCAGTAACGCACCGGTTCCCATCAGAACTCCGAAGTTAAGCGCGCTTGGGCGAGAGTAGTACTGGAATAGGTGACCCTCCGGGAAGTCCTCGTGTTACATCTCTCTTTTTGCCAAAATAACGTCAGCCAGACCTCTTAGTAACACATTTCACTATAACGTCCTTATACCCGTTAGAATCGATATATTTTACCTCTTTATAACATCATTCTAGCTACAACGACAGGCGGGGCCGTAAATCCGTGAATAGGGCAAGGCATGTCTTATTAAGTGGGACTACGGCAGCATGCGGAGGTAGATCTTGAAAAAATTCTCGAATTGAAAAAAATAATCGCACGAAACGGATAAACGAGCGTAATGTTATGACGGTTTAAAAGATCAGCGGGCGCACGGAATGGATAAGAGAAATTAGAGCGCAAAGCATGAGTGATGCGATCATACCAGCACTAACGCACCGGATCTCATCAGAACTCCGAAGTTAAGCGTGCTTGGGCGTGAGTAGTGTTGGAATGGGTGACCCTCCGGAAAGTCCTCGTGTTGCATCCCTCTTTTTGCCAAAATAACGTCAGCTAGACCTCTCATAACGTCGTTCTAGCTACAAGGACAGGCGGGGCCGTAAATCCGTGAATGGTGCAATGCATGTCTAATTAAGCGGGACTACGGCAGCATGCAGAGGTATATCTTGAAAAAAATACTCGAATTGAAAAAAAGAATCGTACGAAATAGATAAACGAGCGTAAAGTTATTACGGTTTAAAAGAGCAGCTTACGCACGGAATGGATAAGAGAAGTTAGAGCGCAATGAATGACGGATGCGGTCATAGCATCACTAACGCACCGGATCCCATCAGAACTCCGAAGATAAGCGTGCTCGGGCGAGAGTAGTACTGGAATGGGTGACCCTCCGGGAAGTCCTCGTGTTGCATCCCTCTTTTTGCCAAAATAACGTCAGCCAGACTTCTTAGTAACAGCATTTCACTATAACGTCCTAATACTCGTAAGAATCGATATATTTTACCTCTTTATAACGTCATTCTAGCTATAGCGACAGGCGGGGTAGTAAATCTGTAAATGGTGCAGGGCGTGTCTTATTAAGCGGGACTATGGCAGCATGCGGAGGTAGATCTTGAAAAAATACTCAAATTGAAAAAAAAGAATCGCACGAAATGGATAAACGAGCGTAAAGTTATGACGGTTTAAAGGATTAGCGGGCGCACGAAATGGATAAGAGAAGTTAGAGCGCAAAAAATGATGGATGCGGTCATACCAGCACTAACGCACCGGATCCCATCAGAACTCCGAAGTCAAGCGTGCTTGGGCGAGAGCAGTACTGGAATGGGTGACCCTCCGGGAAGTCCTCGTGTTGCATCCCTCTTTTGCCAAAATAACGACAGCCAGAGCTCTTAGTAACAGCATTTCACTATAACGTCAGCCAGACCTCTTAGTAACTGCATTTCACTATAACGTCCTATTACTCGTCAGAATAGATATATTTTACCTCTTTATAACGTCATTCTAGCTACAGCGACAGGCGGGGCCGTAAATCCGTGAATGGTACGGAGGTAGATCTTGAAAAAATTCTCAAATTGCTAAAAGAATCGCACGAAACGGATAAACGAGCGTAAAGTTATGACGGTTTAAAAGATCAGAGGGTGCACGGAATGGATAAAAGAAGTTAGAGCGCAAAGAATGACGGATGCGATCATACCAGCACTAACACACCGGTTCCCATCAGAACTCCGAAGTTAAGCGCGCTTGGGCGAGAGTAGTACTGGAATGGGTGACCATCCGGGAAGTCCTCGTGTTGCATCCCTCTTTTTGCCAAAATAACGTTAGCAAGACCTCTTAGTAACAGCATTTCACTATAATGTCCTAATACTTGTCAGAATCGATATATTTTACCTCTTTAAAACGTCATTCTAGCTGCAAAGACAGGCGCGTCCTAGTACTTGTCAGAATCGATATATTTTACCTCTTTATAACGTCATTCTAGCTACAACGACAGGCGGGGCCGTAAATCCGTGAATGGTGCAATGCATGTCTTATTAAGCTGGACTACGGCAGCATGCGGAGGCAGATCTTGAAAAAATACTCGAATTGAAAAAAGAATCGCACGAAATGGATAAACGAGCGTAAAACTATGATGGTTAAAAGATCAGAGAAGTTAGAGCGCAAAGAATGACAGATGCGGTCATACCAGCACTAACGCACCGGATCCCATCAGAACTCCGAAGTCAAGCGTGTTTGGGCGAGAGTAGTACTGGAATGGGTGATCCTCCGGGAAGTCCTCGTGTTGCATCCCTCTTTTTGCCAAAATAACGTCAGCCAGACCTCTTAGTAACAACATTTCACTATAACGTCCTAATACTCGTCAAAATCAATATATTTTACCTCTTTATAACGTCATTCTAGCTACAGCGACAGACGGGGCCGTAAATTCATGAATGGTACGGAGGTAGATCTTGAACAAATACACGAATTACTAAAAAGAATCGCACGAAACGGACAAACGAGCGTAAAGTTATGACAGTTTAAAAGATCAGCGGTCGCACGGAATGGATAAGAGAAGTAACAGCGCAAAGAATAACGGATGCGATCATACCAGCACTAACGCACCGGTTCCCGTCAGAACTCCGAAGTTAAGCGCGCTTGGGCGAGAGTAGTAACGGAATGGGTGACCTTCCGGGAAGTCCTCGTGTTGCATCCTCTTTTTGCCAAAATAATGTCAGCCAGACCTCTTAGCAACAACATTTCACTATACCTCTTAGTAACAGCATTTTAGCATTTCACTATAACGTCCTAATACTTGTCAGAATCGATATATTTTACCTCTTTATAACGTCATTCTAACTACAACGACAGGCGCGTCCTAATACTTGTCAGAGTCGATATATTTTACCTCTTTATAACGTCATTCTAGCTACAACGACAGGCGGGGCCGTAAATCCGTGAATGGTGCAATGCATGTCTTATTAAGGGGGACTACGGCAGCAGGCGGAGGTAGATCTTGAAAAAATTCTCGAATTGAAAAAAGAATCGCACGAAATGGATAAACGAGCATAAAGTTATGACGGTTTGAAGGTTGAAAAGATTAGCGGGCGCACGGAATGGATAACAGAAGTTAGAGCGCAAAGAATGACGGATGCGATCATACCAGCACTAACGCACCGGATCCCATCAGAACTCCGAAGTTAAGCGTGCTTGGGCGAGAGTAGTACTGGAATGGGTGACCCTCCGGGAAGTCCTCGTGTTGCATCCCTCTTTTTGCCAAAATAACGTCAGCCAGGCTTTATTGCAACAGCATTTCACTATAACGTCCTAATACCCGTCAGAATGGATATTATTTCGTTATATTTTACCTCTTTATAACGTCGTTCTAGCTACAACGACAGGCGGGGTCGTAAATCCGTGAACGGTGCAAGGTGTGTCTTATTAAGCGGGACTACGGCAGCTTGCCGAGGTAGATCTCGAAAAAATAATCGAAATTAAAAAAAGAATCGCACGAAACGGATAAACGAGCGTAAAGTTATGACGGTTTGAAGGTTGAAAAGATTAGCGGGCGCACGGAATGGATAACAGAAGTTAGAGCGCAAAGAATGACGGATGCGATCATACCAGCACTAACGCACCGGATCCCATCAGAACTCCGAAGTTAAGCGTGCTTGGGCGAGAGTAGTACTGGAATGGGTGACCCTCCGGGAAGTCCTCGTGTTGCATCCCTCTTTTTGCCAAAATAACGTCAGCCAGGCTTTATTGCAACAGCATTTCACTATAACGTCCTAATACCCGTCAGAATGGATATTATTTCGTTATATTTTACCTCTTTATAACGTCGTTCTAGCTACAACGACAGGCGGGGTCGTAAATCCGTGAACGGTGCAAGGTGTGTCTTATTAAGCGGGACTACGGCAGCTTGCCGAGGTAGATCTCGAAAAAATAATCGAAATTAAAAAAAGAATCGCACGAAACGGATAAACGAGCGTAAAGTTATGACGGTTTGAAGGTTGAAAAGATTAGCGGGCGCACGGAATGGATAACAGAAGTTAGAGCGCAAAGAATGACGGATGCGATCATACCAGCACTAACGCACCGGATCCCATCAGAACTCCGAAGTTAAGCGTGCTTGGGCGAGAGTAGTACTGGAATGGGTGACCCTCCGGGAAGTCCTCGTGTTGCATCCCTCTTTTTGCCAAAATAACGTCAGCCAGGCTTTATTGCAACAGCATTTCACTATAACGTCCTAATACCCGTCAGAATGGATATTATTTCGTTATATTTTACCTCTTTATAACGTCGTTCTAGCTACAACGACAGGCGGGGTCGTAAATCCGTGAACGGTGCAAGGTGTGTCTTATTAAGCGGGACTACGGCAGCTTGCCGAGGTAGATCTCGAAAAAATAATCGAAATTAAAAAAAGAATCGCACGAAACGGATAAACGAGCGTAAAGTTATGACGGTTTGAAGGTTGAAAAGATTAGCGGGCGCACGGAATGGATAACAGAAGTTAGAGCGCAAAGAATGACGGATGCGATCATACCAGCACTAACGCACCGGATCCCATCAGAACTCCGAAGTTAAGCGTGCTTGGGCGAGAGTAGTACTGGAATGGGTGACCCTCCGGGAAGTCCTCGTGTTGCATCCCTCTTTTTGCCAAAATAACGTCAGCCAGGCTTTATTGCAACAGCATTTCACTATAACGTCCTAATACCCGTCAGAATGGATATTATTTCGTTATATTTTACCTCTTTATAACGTCGTTCTAGCTACAACGACAGGCGGGGTCGTAAATCCGTGAACGGTGCAAGGTGTGTCTTATTAAGCGGGACTACGGCAGCTTGCCGAGGTAGATCTCGAAAAAATAATCGAAATTAAAAAAAGAATCGCACGAAACGGATAAACGAGCGTAAAGTTATGACGGTTTGAAGGTTGAAAAGATTAGCGGGCGCACGGAATGGATAACAGAAGTTAGAGCGCAAAGAATGACGGATGCGATCATACCAGCACTAACGCACCGGATCCCATCAGAACTCCGAAGTTAAGCGTGCTTGGGCGAGAGTAGTACTGGAATGGGTGACCCTCCGGGAAGTCCTCGTGTTGCATCCCTCTTTTTGCCAAAATAACGTCAGCCAGGCTTTATTGCAACAGCATTTCACTATAACGTCCTAATACCCGTCAGAATGGATATTATTTCGTTATATTTTACCTCTTTATAACGTCGTTCTAGCTACAACGACAGGCGGGGTCGTAAATCCGTGAACGGTGCAAGGTGTGTCTTATTAAGCGGGACTACGGCAGCTTGCCGAGGTAGATCTCGAAAAAATAATCGAAATTAAAAAAAGAATCGCACGAAACGGATAAACGAGCGTAAAGTTATGACGGTTTGAAGGTTGAAAAGATTAGCGGGCGCACGGAATGGATAACAGAAGTTAGAGCGCAAAGAATGACGGATGCGATCATACCAGCACTAACGCACCGGATCCCATCAGAACTCCGAAGTTAAGCGTGCTTGGGCGAGAGTAGTACTGGAATGGGTGACCCTCCGGGAAGTCCTCGTGTTGCATCCCTCTTTTTGCCAAAATAACGTCAGCCAGGCTTTATTGCAACAGCATTTCACTATAACGTCCTAATACCCGTCAGAATGGATATTATTTCGTTATATTTTACCTCTTTATAACGTCGTTCTAGCTACAACGACAGGCGGGGTCGTAAATCCGTGAACGGTGCAAGGTGTGTCTTATTAAGCGGGACTACGGCAGCTTGCCGAGGTAGATCTCGAAAAAATAATCGAAATTAAAAAAAGAATCGCACGAAACGGATAAACGAGCGTAAAGTTATGACGGTTTGAAGGTTGAAAAGATTAGCGGGCGCACGGAATGGATAACAGAAGTTAGAGCGCAAAGAATGACGGATGCGATCATACCAGCACTAACGCACCGGATCCCATCAGAACTCCGAAGTTAAGCGTGCTTGGGCGAGAGTAGTACTGGAATGGGTGACCCTCCGGGAAGTCCTCGTGTTGCATCCCTCTTTTTGCCAAAATAACGTCAGCCAGGCTTTATTGCAACAGCATTTCACTATAACGTCCTAATACCCGTCAGAATGGATATTATTTCGTTATATTTTACCTCTTTATAACGTCGTTCTAGCTACAACGACAGGCGGGGTCGTAAATCCGTGAACGGTGCAAGGTGTGTCTTATTAAGCGGGACTACGGCAGCTTGCCGAGGTAGATCTCGAAAAAATAATCGAAATTAAAAAAAGAATCGCACGAAACGGATAAACGAGCGTAAAGTTATGACGGTTTGAAGGTTGAAAAGATTAGCGGGCGCACGGAATGGATAACAGAAGTTAGAGCGCAAAGAATGACGGATGCGATCATACCAGCACTAACGCACCGGATCCCATCAGAACTCCGAAGTTAAGCGTGCTTGGGCGAGAGTAGTACTGGAATGGGTGACCCTCCGGGAAGTCCTCGTGTTGCATCCCTCTTTTTGCCAAAATAACGTCAGCCAGGCTTTATTGCAACAGCATTTCACTATAACGTCCTAATACCCGTCAGAATGGATATTATTTCGTTATATTTTACCTCTTTATAACGTCGTTCTAGCTACAACGACAGGCGGGGTCGTAAATCCGTGAACGGTGCAAGGTGTGTCTTATTAAGCGGGACTACGGCAGCTTGCCGAGGTAGATCTCGAAAAAATAATCGAAATTAAAAAAAGAATCGCACGAAACGGATAAACGAGCGTAAAGTTATGACGGTTTGAAGGTTGAAAAGATTAGCGGGCGCACGGAATGGATAACAGAAGTTAGAGCGCAAAGAATGACGGATGCGATCATACCAGCACTAACGCACCGGATCCCATCAGAACTCCGAAGTTAAGCGTGCTTGGGCGAGAGTAGTACTGGAATGGGTGACCCTCCGGGAAGTCCTCGTGTTGCATCCCTCTTTTTGCCAAAATAACGTCAGCCAGGCTTTATTGCAACAGCATTTCACTATAACGTCCTAATACCCGTCAGAATGGATATTATTTCGTTATATTTTACCTCTTTATAACGTCGTTCTAGCTACAACGACAGGCGGGGTCGTAAATCCGTGAACGGTGCAAGGTGTGTCTTATTAAGCGGGACTACGGCAGCTTGCCGAGGTAGATCTCGAAAAAATAATCGAAATTAAAAAAAGAATCGCACGAAACGGATAAACGAGCGTAAAGTTATGACGGTTTGAAGGTTGAAAAGATTAGCGGGCGCACGGAATGGATAACAGAAGTTAGAGCGCAAAGAATGACGGATGCGATCATACCAGCACTAACGCACCGGATCCCATCAGAACTCCGAAGTTAAGCGTGCTTGGGCGAGAGTAGTACTGGAATGGGTGACCCTCCGGGAAGTCCTCGTGTTGCATCCCTCTTTTTGCCAAAATAACGTCAGCCAGGCTTTATTGCAACAGCATTTCACTATAACGTCCTAATACCCGTCAGAATGGATATTATTTCGTTATATTTTACCTCTTTATAACGTCGTTCTAGCTACAACGACAGGCGGGGTCGTAAATCCGTGAACGGTGCAAGGTGTGTCTTATTAAGCGGGACTACGGCAGCTTGCCGAGGTAGATCTCGAAAAAATAATCGAAATTAAAAAAAGAATCGCACGAAACGGATAAACGAGCGTAAAGTTATGACGGTTTGAAGGTTGAAAAGATTAGCGGGCGCACGGAATGGATAACAGAAGTTAGAGCGCAAAGAATGACGGATGCGATCATACCAGCACTAACGCACCGGATCCCATCAGAACTCCGAAGTTAAGCGTGCTTGGGCGAGAGTAGTACTGGAATGGGTGACCCTCCGGGAAGTCCTCGTGTTGCATCCCTCTTTTTGCCAAAATAACGTCAGCCAGGCTTTATTGCAACAGCATTTCACTATAACGTCCTAATACCCGTCAGAATGGATATTATTTCGTTATATTTTACCTCTTTATAACGTCGTTCTAGCTACAACGACAGGCGGGGTCGTAAATCCGTGAACGGTGCAAGGTGTGTCTTATTAAGCGGGACTACGGCAGCTTGCCGAGGTAGATCTCGAAAAAATAATCGAAATTAAAAAAAGAATCGCACGAAACGGATAAACGAGCGTAAAGTTATGACGGTTTGAAGGTTGAAAAGATTAGCGGGCGCACGGAATGGATAACAGAAGTTAGAGCGCAAAGAATGACGGATGCGATCATACCAGCACTAACGCACCGGATCCCATCAGAACTCCGAAGTTAAGCGTGCTTGGGCGAGAGTAGTACTGGAATGGGTGACCCTCCGGGAAGTCCTCGTGTTGCATCCCTCTTTTTGCCAAAATAACGTCAGCCAGGCTTTATTGCAACAGCATTTCACTATAACGTCCTAATACCCGTCAGAATGGATATTATTTCGTTATATTTTACCTCTTTATAACGTCGTTCTAGCTACAACGACAGGCGGGGTCGTAAATCCGTGAACGGTGCAAGGTGTGTCTTATTAAGCGGGACTACGGCAGCTTGCCGAGGTAGATCTCGAAAAAATAATCGAAATTAAAAAAAGAATCGCACGAAACGGATAAACGAGCGTAAAGTTATGACGGTTTGAAGGTTGAAAAGATTAGCGGGCGCACGGAATGGATAACAGAAGTTAGAGCGCAAAGAATGACGGATGCGATCATACCAGCACTAACGCACCGGATCCCATCAGAACTCCGAAGTTAAGCGTGCTTGGGCGAGAGTAGTACTGGAATGGGTGACCCTCCGGGAAGTCCTCGTGTTGCATCCCTCTTTTTGCCAAAATAACGTCAGCCAGGCTTTATTGCAACAGCATTTCACTATAACGTCCTAATACCCGTCAGAATGGATATTATTTCGTTATATTTTACCTCTTTATAACGTCGTTCTAGCTACAACGACAGGCGGGGTCGTAAATCCGTGAACGGTGCAAGGTGTGTCTTATTAAGCGGGACTACGGCAGCTTGCCGAGGTAGATCTCGAAAAAATAATCGAAATTAAAAAAAGAATCGCACGAAACGGATAAACGAGCGTAAAGTTATGACGGTTTGAAGGTTGAAAAGATTAGCGGGCGCACGGAATGGATAACAGAAGTTAGAGCGCAAAGAATGACGGATGCGATCATACCAGCACTAACGCACCGGATCCCATCAGAACTCCGAAGTTAAGCGTGCTTGGGCGAGAGTAGTACTGGAATGGGTGACCCTCCGGGAAGTCCTCGTGTTGCATCCCTCTTTTTGCCAAAATAACGTCAGCCAGGCTTTATTGCAACAGCATTTCACTATAACGTCCTAATACCCGTCAGAATGGATATTATTTCGTTATATTTTACCTCTTTATAACGTCGTTCTAGCTACAACGACAGGCGGGGTCGTAAATCCGTGAACGGTGCAAGGTGTGTCTTATTAAGCGGGACTACGGCAGCTTGCCGAGGTAGATCTCGAAAAAATAATCGAAATTAAAAAAAGAATCGCACGAAACGGATAAACGAGCGTAAAGTTATGACGGTTTGAAGGTTGAAAAGATTAGCGGGCGCACGGAATGGATAACAGAAGTTAGAGCGCAAAGAATGACGGATGCGATCATACCAGCACTAACGCACCGGATCCCATCAGAACTCCGAAGTTAAGCGTGCTTGGGCGAGAGTAGTACTGGAATGGGTGACCCTCCGGGAAGTCCTCGTGTTGCATCCCTCTTTTTGCCAAAATAACGTCAGCCAGGCTTTATTGCAACAGCATTTCACTATAACGTCCTAATACCCGTCAGAATGGATATTATTTCGTTATATTTTACCTCTTTATAACGTCGTTCTAGCTACAACGACAGGCGGGGTCGTAAATCCGTGAACGGTGCAAGGTGTGTCTTATTAAGCGGGACTACGGCAGCTTGCCGAGGTAGATCTCGAAAAAATAATCGAAATTAAAAAAGAATCGCACGAAACGGATAAACGAGCGTAAAGTTATGACGGTTTGAAGGTTGAAAAGATTAGCGGGCGCACGGAATGGATAACAGAAGTTAGAGCGCAAAGAATGACGGATGCGATCATACCAGCACTAACGCACCGGATCCCATCAGAACTCCGAAGTTAAGCGTGCTTGGGCGAGAGTAGTACTGGAATGGGTGACCCTCCGGGAAGTCCTCGTGTTGCATCCCTCTTTTTGCCAAAATAACGTCAGCCAGGCTTTATTGCAACAGCATTTCACTATAACGTCCTAATACCCGTCAGAATGGATATTATTTCGTTATATTTTACCTCTTTATAACGTCGTTCTAGCTACAACGACAGGCGGGGTCGTAAATCCGTGAACGGTGCAAGGTGTGTCTTATTAAGCGGGACTACGGCAGCTTGCCGAGGTAGATCTCGAAAAAATAATCGAAATTAAAAAAAGAATCGCACGAAACGGATAAACGAGCGTAAAGTTATGACGGTTTGAAGGTTGAAAAGATTAGCGGGCGCACGGAATGGATAACAGAAGTTAGAGCGCAAAGAATGACGGATGCGATCATACCAGCACTAACGCACCGGATCCCATCAGAACTCCGAAGTTAAGCGTGCTTGGGCGAGAGTAGTACTGGAATGGGTGACCCTCCGGGAAGTCCTCGTGTTGCATCCCTCTTTTTGCCAAAATAACGTCAGCCAGGCTTTATTGCAACAGCATTTCACTATAACGTCCTAATACCCGTCAGAATGGATATTATTTCGTTATATTTTACCTCTTTATAACGTCGTTCTAGCTACAACGACAGGCGGGGTCGTAAATCCGTGAACGGTGCAAGGTGTGTCTTATTAAGCGGGACTACGGCAGCTTGCCGAGGTAGATCTCGAAAAAATAATCGAAATTAAAAAAGAATCGCACGAAACGGATAAACGAGCGTAAAGTTATGACGGTTTGAAGGTTGAAAAGATTAGCGGGCGCACGGAATGGATAACAGAAGTTAGAGCGCAAAGAATGACGGATGCGATCATACCAGCACTAACGCACCGGATCCCATCAGAACTCCGAAGTTAAGCGTGCTTGGGCGAGAGTAGTACTGGAATGGGTGACCCTCCGGGAAGTCCTCGTGTTGCATCCCTCTTTTTGCCAAAATAACGTCAGCCAGGCTTTATTGCAACAGCATTTCACTATAACGTCCTAATACCCGTCAGAATGGATATTATTTCGTTATATTTTACCTCTTATAACGTCGTTCTAGCTACAACGACAGGCGGGGTCGTAAATCCGTGAACGGTGCAAGGTGTGTCTTATTAAGCGGGACTACAGCAGC